>CM055976.1:10082500-10127500 GCA_029531755.1 Holothuria leucospilota
CCCCTATCGACGTACAAGTTATATTACTAAAATGGTGAATCTTTCTCCGGTAGCATTGCTGTAAACTTTGTCAGTTTCCTGTAGGACATTACAAGTGACACAGTTCTTAAATGGGTCTTATAACAACTTTTGTGTACACTCCTGACGTTTTCTACCAATCTATGCCTAAGTGAGAATGTAGGTTTCCTGATTGACGGTATGTAACCTGAGGGGGACTGGGAAGGACATTCATCAGATTAGGGGAAAGCTGTAAAATGTGAAAATGTTAGTTTATAATGGATCTAAGGTTAAAGAGTCTCGGATTACGAGTAACAACAAGAGGGCCCTGACGGGCTTCCGAGTTCTCTTTCCTTTGCCAGCCAAAAGGTCCTTTCTGGATAAATTTTGAACCCTTTTGCAAGCTGGGTCTATGATAGAGGAGGGGTATCCTCTGTCTAGAAAAATCGACCTGAGCTTCCCGAAATGTTGTTGGGTCTTCTCTGGGTCAGAGCAAATCATTTTGATCCTTAACGCCTGACTAAAGACAATACGTTTTTTGTACAATTACTATGGTACGAATCATAATGTAGGTAAAGATTGATACTGGAAGGTTTAGTATACAGATCGCTTGTCAATAGTCCGCCTTCCAATTTGATACGAAGATCAAGAAAAAAGACCTCAGAATCACTTAATTCATATGTAAAATCTAGAACCCCTGGGTAAAGACTGTCATGACATTAACAAAAACTAGAAATTCTTCCTCCCCCTAGGCAGGGAGGTGTTAGGAAGGAGATACAACGTTCTATAGACTCTTTGAAGCAATGTTCGTTTCCGACAGTAATCTTCCCTTTCTTCTCAAAATTCCTATCTAAATACCTTGATCAACTAGGATCAGTGATTCATTGTCAAAATGACCTTGAGAACACACACCTTTTACGTTGAACTCATAAATTTTGCGTTGCCAGCTGTCATGCAAAAATGTAAAATTTTAACCATTCGTCGTTATTCGTCGCGCTAAATATCATTTCATTTAAAGTCAGCTAAGAATTTCTTTACGACTTACTTTTCGAATATGTTTCTTAATGATGAGGAAATTTGCTAAAAACTAAGACAAATGTGTAGGCTTGAACAACGTTTTCAGCAGGTGACGCATTAAAATCGTGGGGGCACAATTGAAGTGCATTATTTAAACGTTTGTTGCCAGTCGTTTTACTGAAAATCCTGATTAAATTTTGTTCATTGGCGGAAACAAACCTTACTTCAAAGGATGTACAGACAATGGCCTTTGTCTCGGGATTACTTGGAAAAGAAAGGAGGAGATCATCATTAAAAAGGTTTTAGTTAACAGAGACTTAACAATAGGAACAAAGACTGTCACACCTGTCAATCAAATGGCAGTGCCTGAAAAGAATTAAATCATTTTCAAGTACATATTGTCTGACAGATTTGGTCGTTGTATCTCCTTCCTAACAACTCCCTGCCCTGGGCCCATAACCCCCAGATATCGTCTATATATCTATACCACTTAAAAGGTTGTTGATTAGGATGTAATTTTGACTTGAGTTCCTCCTCAAATAGGCCCATTCCCAAACAAGAATATCCTGGGGCCATCTTCGGTCCAACGGAAGTCCCGTGCATTTGAGTAAAATGTCTTCCGTTAAGACTTCTCTATAACTGGGGTGCCTGAGGTACCCCTGTCGAGGAATAAGTTTTTAAGAAATCATAACTTTGTCATGCAACATCCACCAGCCTTCATTTAACCACCAGAATGAAGCCAACAAATAGATCTATTGAATGCCACCATTTTTTTGGGGGGGGGGGGGTTGTAGTAGGAGTTTTTTTCACAAAACATCGATAAATAGTTGTTTACATTCAAAAATTCTCCAAAAAAATTCAAAAAATGCTAAAAACTGACGCATAATTTTCAAAAAATCATTTCAGGCACTTAGGAAAAGGTCACACTACTCAGAATACCCTAGATCCTAAAGAAACACCATAAGAGGTGATTAGATGCCAGGTATAGGGATTTTAGAGATATTTCAAGTATTTTTCTCAAAAATGCGTCATATTTAGTCAAAAATTGGTCATTTCAACCCCCAAAACCCACAACCCGAAATTCATAACTCAACACCGGAAAGTTCGATCTTTTTCATTCAAACACCAAAATGCTCGTTACAAGATTCCTTACATAAAAATACCAACATATATGCATAAATGACAAGGGTAGGGTGAGTTAGAGAGGTTCAAAGGTCCAAACATATTCAGTTTTCAAAAATGCGTAAATTTTGACCCAAAACATGTATTTTTGACCCAAAAATCCCCTCCCAATATCAAAAATTATAACCCACAACACCCCTCCGACTTTTTACTCACTAAAATGTCCATTTAGAGCTACCTTACAAAGCCCACGCCGCTCTCTTTAGATGCAAGGTTGTTTACATTCCACTGTGCGCAGAGCCATAGCGTTCTGTGTAGAGGTCACGTAAGATCAGTGTGTGTTAGTTCAGTGTGGGCTGTATGGCAAGAGAAAATGGGCATATCTTCCTCATTTTTGGTCCAATTTCCTCAAATTTGGTATCAAATGAAAAAGAAAAGGAATCTAAACAATCTCCTGCACCATAAAGTACAAAATAATAGTGATATGTATGGGTTTTCTATGAAAAACCGTATGACGTCATCTAATTTGCATATTTGCATACATAATGAGATTAGTTTACAAAAATAAAATATGCATTCAAATTCCCCATTTTTGCTCTTTCCAATGATATATAGGTTCTCGCAGAGAATATTCTTCTAAATTCACCAAAAAATTCATGAAATATATTCATTTTTAATACAGTAAAAATTACCAAAATTGTTTACCTGAAGTGATCTTCAGGGTAATTGGGTAGATCTACATAGATCTACAGGAACTTCTAGTTTTTGTTTTATATATATATATATATATATATATATATATATATATATAATATATATATTATATATATATATATATATATTCTAAAATCCTTTCGCCTCTAAATAATGTGATTATTCTTTAATTTACAAGTTTTATCCCAAAGGTGTATACACAAGGTCAGCCCGAGCCGAGAGTCGAGTAGGCTTGACGTCTATGGTGCGCCTAGCGTGCCATAAGTCCTGAAATCGACATATGTCGAATTAAAGTGACATATGTAAGGTTTCTCGTGATCTGATTGGATAAAACCGACATATGTGAGAGAAACTGACATATGTCGAATTAAAATGGACATATGTAAGGTTTCTCGTACTCTCATTGGACAATCTCAGTCACCTGTTCCTTTTCAGGGCTCTGATTGGACAAAACTGACATATGTACAATTAAATCGTACATATGTCCAATTAAATCGACATATGTCAGGTTTCTCGTACTCTCATTGGACAAACAACGTCACCTACTCTTTTCTAGAGCTCTGATTGGACAGAACTGTCAGATATGAACTGAAATCGAACATATGTCGAATTAAATCGACATATGTCTAGTTTCTCGTACTCTGATTGGCTAAACAACGTCACCTGGTCTTTTCCAGAGCTCTGATTGGACAAAACTGTCAGATGTGAGCTGAAATTGAACATATTTTCAATTAAACGAATATTTATCGGGTTTCTCGTGCTTTCATTGAACAAACTTCTGTCACATGTTTTTGCATGTGCTTTGAAGGAAAGACCCGAAGTTGAGCAAGGTGTGTAATGGTGGGGTGGTTGGAGGTTTGAGGTGGTGGGGGAAGTGTGCCAGGGCATGGCCGTACGGGACTGTTTTTCTCAGAAAGGGCGGTGATTTTTTACCCGACTCCATACCAGTGGCGGCGATTTCAAAAGTGGGGGACGGAGGGGGGAAAATTGAAGGCAAAAGAAAATTTTGGGGGCCAAAATAATTGCAAGTAGCGTAAAATCAGGCGCAATGCGCGAGCTTTTTCAGGTAGGGTCCTGGGGTCCGTCTTAGGGCTCCTGGTGGGGTCCATTGGCAAAGCCCCAGTAGGGGGCAGGGATCGAAGCCCCCGGAAGCTCGTAGGTTTTAGCATATCTCTGGGTGAAAAATTAAGTCTCATGATAGGTATGTTTTGATTTAGTGGATAGGTTCCAGGGACCTGCAAAGGGCCCCTAGTAGGTTCCATGGGACAAAGCCCCGATGGGAATCTAGGGGGAGAAGCCCTCGGAAGCTCTGGGGTTTTAGCATATCTCTGGGTGAAAAATTAAGTCTCATGATTGGTATATTTTTATTTAGTGGATAGGTTCCAGGGGCCTGCAAAGGACCCCTAGTAGGTTCGTAAATATCCAAGCCTTTGGAGGTGTCGCTTTCCAGGCCCCATGAGAGCGTTGCACGTGGATCCAACAAGGGGACCCTATGGCGGGCCCCTGGACTCCAGCAGCTATACGATTGAGCGTCTCGTTTCACCATGGCGCTTCCTGAGACTATCGGTACCGGTGGCGTCATAACAGTTGTTTGCAGGAAGGGCCAAGTCGCTCGTCGTACGCCCCTAAAGCCGGGGCCCGGAATACCTGTTTGTTCGATCACCTCACGTGGGAACTCAGCCAGTAGATTACCCTGATTGGGCAGGGGGCAAACTGTGGCCGGGATAAGTAAAATCGAAGTAAAATCGGTAAAACGGGAACATGGGGAAAAAGGAAAGAAAGAGAGGGAAAAGGAAAAAGGGAGAGGACTAGAAAAATAAAAATAAAGGCAAAAAAGGAAAATGAAATAATAGGAATGGAGATTATTACCGATGTTTATAGTGGGTCTAGAAAAAATGATATGTAAAGAGAAATAAAGAGTGAATTTGAATTAATGGATAACTAGTTTGCAATGTACAATGAGGTATGCCAAGAATTCATAATACCTTAAGATTTTTTTATTCGGCGGATTTCACACTTACTAATCATAATTGCATAGGCTGTCGTTACTACTTTCTACTGGACAGTTTGAGCAAAATATTTTCAAAGCTTTATACATCCTCCTAAAATCTTAAAACCCAAAAATATCTAGTAATTTTAGGTGTAACTTATGAACGCTTGCGAGGTGTCATTTCCTGCAATGTGGGAGGCATTTTGGCCAAACATTTTCTTGGTACGCTAAGCGCCAACTGGTGCCATCCCTTTGAGGGAAGGCCAACTAACTTTGTGGGAAAATTTCTGGATCTTACCCCGCCGACAAGGTACCCGTCAAATCGATCGTCATTTCATACGAGTTAGGTTGTTATAAAAGATGGAACTTTAACTGATCACGGTGACTTAATTAGGTCGCACACTGATTAAGGCCATTTGCATATCAGTTAAATGTTTTATTCTAATGCCCGCAATTTTTACCACTCCACAGATTCCGGGGCTTCGTCCGGCCCAAGGGGTGCTGAACTGGACCCAAAGCCCTCGGGGGATCTACCTCCGTAATTAACTTTAAATACCATGACATCGGGACGATAATTTTTATTTTGCCCCCCCCCCCCCACCTTCTTCCCGGACGAAAAGTCTGGCTACATGTCGGAACTCATCAAGACACTTATTGAAGTCCCGGCTGGCGGTGTCACTCTCTTGCGACAAAACATTTTTGCATGCGGGGATTATAAAAACTGAAATACTTGCTTTAATTCTAAGGGCTGAATAATGGACAACACAATCATTGTCACCATACAATATTTAGCAAGAAATTTACATTGGCCTTCAATCTATTGACTCGAAGACCGTTAGTGCCGGATCTGGAGGGGCGCTAAAAGTACAAAAGTTTTCATTTCCCTTTTCCTTTTCTTTCCATTTTTCTCATTCTTTGTTTTTTGATCTTCTTCTGTTTTTTCTTTTGGGGGGACCTTCATTTTGCGCCCCCTGGCCCGTTTAGGGAAGTCGGTTACCCCTCCCTGACCCTCTTTGTTGCGTCACTGATCCGTCCTTCATGTTAATATCCCCAAGGCTTCTATCTAGTGGAATGTTGTATCCCCTCCACGCCTCCACTCATGGGCGTCCGCAGGAAATATTTCAGGGGGGAAAATCTTTTTAGGGTGCAAAACTTTTTTTCCGGGGATATATTTTACTCCCAGAAAAGTGTTTAGATGCTACTTTACACAAAGTGTTGACAGGGGTATAGCCACGAACTTGTCAAGGTGGGGGGGGGGCAAGCGCAAGAAAATTTTGGTCCAAAATGCCTCCCAGATCGCTGGAAATCGCACTTCCAAGGCCTATTTACTGCACATAAGTAAGGAAAACATTAGTAATAAAAATAAACATTAAAAAATACCAAAAATATGCTCAAGGGGCGGCTGTCCCTTCACCCCCCCCCCCCACTGGTTACCAGCCCGTGTGTTGATGTTTTTATTCAATTCCTGTTTTGAGAGTAGAAATTCACACTGTTACATGTCGATTTAATTCGACATATGTTCGATTTCAGCTCACATCTGACAGTTTTGTCCAATCAGAGCTCTAGACAAGACCAGGTGACCTTGTTTAGCCAATCAGAGTACGAGAAACTAGACATATGTCAATTTAATTCGACATATGTTCGATTTCAGCTCACATCTGACCGTTTTGTCCAATCAGAGCTCTAGACAAGACCAGGTGACCTTGTTTAGCCAATCAGAGTACGAGAAACTAGACATATGTCGATTTAATTCGACATATGTTCGATTTCAGCTCACATCTGACAGTTGTGTCCAATCAGAGCTCTGGAAAAGACCAGGTGACGTTGTTTGGCCAATGGGAGTACGACAAGCTAGACATATGTCAATTTAATTCGACATATGTTCGATTTCAGCTCACATCTGACAGTTTTGTCCAATCAGAGCTCTTGAAATGACCAGGTGACGTTGTTTAGCCTATAAGAGTACGAGAAACTCGACATATGTCGATTTAATTCGACATCTGACAGTTTTATCCAATCAGATAATGAGAAACTGACATATGTCATTTTAATTCGACATATGTCGATTTCAAGACTTATGGCACGCCAGGCGCACCATAGACGTCTGCCTACACCGACTTACATGTAGGCTGGTGTAGTAGAGTCGGCAACAGCTATAGTATCAAATGGGCCTCATAATATTGCGCGTTTGCTAACGCCCTTTTACCAAGGAATGTAGACTATTGCATATCCGAGTTTTTTAAAGACTGCCCTAAAAGCTACTTCATTCCAACTTGCCACTGTCTGCGTTATCTATAAGCAATTTACAAGCTGCATATAATCACAAACATGAAAATGAAAAAGTAGCGTGATTAGTATCCCTCTTTCCCAGTGATGATGAATTTCAGCGACATGTAATATAATGAGGAATCGTCCAAGTGCCCCTGTCACACACAAAATCCATTTAAGAAGTTCGATACTTCTCCGTACATTAAGCCCGTATATTAAGCTATAACTGGTACGTTAGACCATGATAATTCATTGGTATGACTTTTATTTGAAACAAATAGCCTTATGACGTATATAATGTCAAGAGGCTAAGTGGCCTAACTCTTATGGTCTTCCAGACTGCCAGTTTAGCTGCCACAAGATAACGTTCTATATGTCGTACACCATTTACGTCTAGCCCACGTACGCCGTGTTTACACTAAGGAGGTGTTTTGAATCCTGTTAGCAAAGTAGATTTTTTTTTCATTTGTAGAGTTAGAGTTAGATGAGGTTTTACGGCTCAGTTTTTAACCAATTGGTTTAAGTCGGGCCGGCCACGGCCTTTTTCCAGTTGTGGCTCACTGGCTTGTTTTCCCTACTCCATTGCTTATGCTGAACACCAAGCACAATAGCATTAGGTTCCATTTTTAAAGTCTTCGGTATGACCCGGCCAAGAGTCGAACCCCAGACCTTCCGGCTTTAAATTTGTAGAAGTAAGCTACAAAGTCATGCGGTAAAGTAACCAGTAAAACATCGAGATAGTATTTTCTCCATGCTGTATCGTGTAAATTGATGTTTTACACTTCCTACAAGAATGTCTTGATCCAAGTAGGTCCAGAGTACATAAACCACTACAATACTTTCAATCAACAATGGATCTCAGTATAAGGTCAGTACTACAAAAAGAATCCGCAAATAAAGGAGTATAATTTTCTAGGAGAAGAAGCAAACTTGTCCATATCTTTCAACCAAAAAGAATTTAATTTTGCCGTACCTCGCATAATCCAATCTGTGACCAAATGATAAACTATCTCTCTGGTGGTTTTATTCTTGAATATTCAGTAAGGAGTAAGAGAAGCTACTGCAAAGTTGTAACAGAGTTAGAGTTATGTCGTCTGCATCATGTAGAGAGCTTCAATAACTATCAAAGATATAATGCTTAAAAGATTCCGTAATGGTGCTTAATCATTAATTTCAGAAAGTTGTGTATCTTTTGATTAAAAGGCAAGCAATCACACTAAGTAATCGTGCTTAATCATTAATTTCAGAAAGTTGTTTATCTTTTGATTAAGAGGTAAGCAATCTCATCAAGTATTCGTGCTTAATCATTAATTTCAGAAAGTTGTGTATCTTTTGACTAAAAGGCAAACAGTCACACCAAGTATATATTTTAGATCTTAATTTCTCGTCCTCTCGTTTACGTCGTTTCGGACTTGACTCTCTATCTCTAAAGCTACAACGAGGGTGTTTTCACTGCAGCATTTAGTGTGTCATCATGAGTGTCACAGACATTTCGTCTACTCATATTCCATTAATAAACAACTCTTTAACCAACGGTGCAACGGACATCCCTTCCGATGTTGACATTTTCGCGAATTTGCCCCCTCTACACCTTAGTGCGTCCATATATTGGCTCCTCTTCTATATTTTCGTCTATAGTCTAATATTTCTTGGTTCAATAATTGGTAATCAGCTAGTTATCTTGTCTTATATCATCGAACCCAAACTTCGTCGTCCTACCAACATCTTCATAGTCAGTTTGGCTGTTGCTGATTTCATCACTGGGTTGATCGGCCTCCCAGCGGTCATCTTCGGTCGTTTGTTTACTGGACCTTATGTTTGCTTTGCTGCCACGAGACCGTACTTGCATGTAGGGGCTTTCATGATGAATTCTGTGTCGATAGGGCATCTCGTCCTGATCACAATCGACAGGTAAATTTTTTTTCTCTTTGGTATCTGTTTTGTATTTTTGTACATTCAAATACTTTTTCTTTGCCGAATTTTACTGGTAGGACTATTAAATATTTGGAGTTTAATTACTTTTCTTTCCAGTGTTCTCTACAGTGTTGGCATATTTTTGTTCTCGTTCTTTTCGCGCAGCTTATGGCCATATAGGGACACGGTGCACTTCAAAAGTCAAATCACGCTAATGTTAAAGACGGACTGATCTTGATGCACGTATAGAAGGGATGACCTTACTGACGTGATCCACTTACTGCAGTTTTCTCAACTTACCCTCCTTGCATCTCAACGTGTCCATATATTGGCTTGTTTTGTATATCTTTGTGTACGGTAAATAATAATATTTTTTGGTTCAATAATCGGCAATCAGCTGGTTATCTTGTCTTATATCATCGAACGCAAACTTCTTCGTCCTCCAACGTCTTCAAAGTCAGTTTGGCTGTTGCTGATTTCATCACTGGGTTGATTGGTCTCCCTGCAGCCATCTTTAGCCGTCTATTTACGGGACCATACGTTTGTTTTGCTGCCACCAGACCGTATCTGCACCTGGTGACATTTATGATGTGTTCTGTGTCTGTAGATCATCTAGTTCTTATCACAATCGACAGGTAATAACAATTGTCATTTTCGTTTTAAATATTTGAAGATAAATTGGATCCAATGTTTCCGTAAGTTGGTACGTCCGTATGTACATTTTATTCACCGTATTTTTATTATAATTGACAAATCAGACCCACTTTAAAGGGTGTGATATACTTGTAGCCAATTTCAGCCGTCTATCCACCTGAGGTAACGTAGAACCACAGCTGTATTCGAGTCCATCTAATCCAATTCCAAGCCAATTCCGATTCCAGTGGCCACGATTCAAGGCTGAATTTCGATTCCAGCACCCTCCAGTTTCAGCAGAGTCCAATCCCACCGTCCCCAGTTCCGAGTTAGGCCATTGGCAATCTAGCGTAATGCCTTTTGTGCTATTTTTCAAGTACAGTGAACTTGAAAGGTCCGTTTTAGGAGTCTATTTCTTAGTCTGGTCCACCCTATAGATAAGTTCAGCCTGTTTGACCGTTCATCTGTTAAACTTAGCACAAAAGCCAATGTTGTCTTCAGGTCTGAGGTAGCATCTTGGTGACGTTCATATTTGTGCTCCGCTGGAATCAGTGGCGTCTCTAGGGATTTCGTTCAGATGGGCGAGAATGACCTGTAGGGGCCGTTTGAAGTAGGTAGATATCCTATTCCTCAATAAGGTAAAGACCTGAAAAGGGCCCACACAGGCGATTTGAGTCCGTGGGGGGGGGGGGGCTGACTATATGGACGCTCCGCCACCGGCTGGAATCGGCTTACAGTCCGGGTCAAGTTGCAGCCCGTTCTTGTCCAATTCCGATTCAGGGACCTCCCAGCCTTTCAGTGGAGGTGCAAACAGCATACTAAGAAGTCATATCATCGGTCCATAGGAGTGATGAGATAGGACTTTGCAGTTTATAGCTACTGTTTAAAGCTATGTAAGTTGCTTTGTTAATGTTGTCATTGTAATGTTAATGGTTAATTTCAGTGAGTATTAACCTGAGGGTAAACCCTTTCAATGAAGTACCCAAGGTACCGGAGGGTGCTGGGAAGCCCATTACTAACAGAAAGGTCACGGTGTGTCTGTGCGTAGGGATGAGTGTGTGTGCGTGGGGGGGGGGGGTTGAGTGTGTGTATGTACAATTTTTTTCAAATATTATTCCTGAACGTTTAGTCCCATTTTATTGGAAGAAGTCCAGGTTCAATGTTTATGTTCACCTTAATTAAATCCTATAAGGGCAGTTGAAAGATGGCATTTTGAGAACATTTATATAAATGTGAAGTTATGTTAAAGATACACAAAAGGGTAAGACAGGTAAGTAGCAGCAAGAATAAAACAAAATAAGATGATCGAATACTAGAACCTACAACCTTAACAACTGAAACTTAGAGGGAAGATACCCTCTAAGTCAAATACTTCAAAATGGTTCCTTTAAATTCGTAGTCCGGCTTTAGATTGAGGTAAGTGTCACCTAGAATGGTCTATGTGTTTTTCCATTCCCTAACATGTCTATGAACAGAAAAATTCAGGTATATGGGTATCTTTGGATGAGTTGGGAAAATTTAGCTGGGTATCTGCGAAGAGTCAAGGTGCTCAAAATTTGGGGTAGGGGAAAGTAAACATTCTATAATTTTTCATCCAGAAACTCGAGAGTGACAAATAAACCTCTCAGATTATTGACAGTGAAATTGTCTTTTTGTTAATATACAAATTTTGTGATTTACATGACTGATGAGGTCATTAGGGGTCAAAAAGGTATGACATTTCAACTAAATCTTGACTATGCCATAAATGTAACTGTGTCCAGTTAACTAGTTCATTTGTCCTATTTACTGATCTGAAATGATTTTATTACATATCTCTAGACAGTTACAGGCCATTAATGTTCCAAGGATTTTATTTATGACTCACCACTGCCAAACGAAAACCAACTAATGAGAATTTTGTTAGAAAATCTTACTTTAACAGCCCGGAAATGAGAATCTATTCATGATTAATAATTGTTACACGCTGCAAATCATCTCAAGCACATTTTACCTATGTTTCCTTTTATTACAAGTTAACTAATTGCATATCTGCATATCGATACCCTCGGCCCTTCTTAATACCTAAAAAGGTGCAAAACAATACAATGAAATATCTGTACTTATTACATCATACTGTGCATGGTATTGAGGTAAGTGCCACCCGGAATGGTCATTACCGACAATATGTTTTGCCACATTTATATAGCAGAAAAAATCAAGTAAAGTCAATATTGAGTGAGTTAGGAAAATATACAAAGGGTTTTTGCTAATGGTAGCCATTGCTGAAAAATCACAGAATGATTTAGGGGGTAGGGAAAGTTAAAGGACTATAATTATACTTCCAGTAGCCCTAGAGTAATAAACAACCCCTTCAATTATCCGTCTAGGAATGGTCTTTTAGGTGGTAGGTAGATATTACTAATCATGGGAATGATGAGGCCGAAAGAGGTCACAAAGTCAAGAAATTTGACCTTTGACCCAGATTTGAGCCAAGCATTTTAAGATTGACTCTAATTTTGTTCAGAACAATGGTTAATCTGTCCTCTTATGGCCCAGTACAAATTTATTATATATCGTTTCTCCGACTAAAGTTACCATCGTTCCACGATTTTCAAGAAATAGTGTCAATTGACAAATCAATAAATGAAAAAGTTGCAAACAAAAACCTTTTACAGCCTGAAAATCTCTATCTCAAATCACAGGTGATGGTCAATGTACGCAGTGTATTAATGTAACAGTGATTTTGCGAAGCAATTCACTCTCGCCGTAATTAAATAATGACAAATATTAATATTTGTCCAAATCAATATTCAGCTAAAAGTCACAGCAATAGATGTGTTCTCTCTTTCAAGTAATATTTTAGCTGCGATAAACAAATTTATTGCGTTGCTTCTTCACGCTATTAAGAAAGCGTGAAGAAGGAGGCGGGATGGGATGTTAAATGATAACTTAACCATGTATGACAAATTTCAGCACTTATAAGAAGTATAAAAATCCTGTCTGTGTCGGATGAGATAAACTATATTAAAATAGTGATTGAAATAAACACTTCGTAGATCGGTTTTTACGTTTTTTTTATCCGACCGACTTCACGGTCCACCAGATGGGGCTTCTGGGCCCACCTGATAAAAAACGCTTGTTTAAACGGATTAGGCGATTTATTATAGGCCTATACCATTTTATGGATATTCAGCACATAACTCTGGCGCAATGATGTATATCCTTCACAAAATCTTTGTCTCAGAGAATGTACCACGTGACAGCTTATCTGCTAAATGGTCAATTTCTAACTACTGTAAGTAGCCTTTGCAACTTCCTTCCTGATAGTATCCTCTTTTTCATTAGGAAAAGAAACATTTCTGTTTTGAAATTAATCAGAATGTTTCTTGGTTCAACACGAGATCAACTTGAAGGAGATACAGACAGTAGCAATTATTGCTTATTAGTCCAGGGGTCATATATCGTATCCAGTATGGCATGTTGGGTACTAAATAGCGGGTACAAAGGACATATTGACACCTGAACAAATAGAAAAGTACAAGAACGACAAATGTTTCCAAATGCTTAATTTTCTATATTGTGAATGATAAGTGATATACCATTAGCCTAACAGATAGTTCGTTTGTTGATTGTTTTGTACGTATGACCCTGGCCGACCATTCAGTTGCCTCCCTCCCCAAACTGAAATTTGCTGGATATTCCATTGTATTATTTTTTGAAAAGTATACTAAACCGAAGGAAATGATATGTAAATGTTTTTTTCCTTCTCAACTAATATATGGGGCGCTGGTATCATAGTCTTTGAATTGAACGTATCCAAAGAAAACCGAAAAATGAAAGATCATCTCGACAACCTGATATGCTATACATCAGATCTAATAACTCTTAAGGGAAATATGGCGTTTGTGGTATCGATATTTTTCATATCTTTGAAACCATTTCTCATAGATACAGAATAATAAAGAAACAAAAATAAGCACCATTGTAACTTCATATTCAACATACAATATTCACACCAAACTTCAGTCATTTTAAGCTCACGAATAGTTTTTGAGGTCAAAACTTTCAAAATTTTAAATGTTGTAACATGCATAACTCTTGTAAAGCATTATTCTACATAAGGGAAATAAGTTACTGCTTGACTTTATTGGTTAGGCTAAATGATGTATCGAAGATTGTGGTTACTTTTGCCGTTGACCAAGTCGCTGCATTGTAAACGCACTCAATATTTTCCTTTAAAATTTATTCTTTAGGTTGTCGAGTTGTTCTTTCCTTTTATTTTTCGGTTTCCTTTTGATACGTTTAATTCAAACACAATGATACCAGCGCCCCATATATGAGTTGAGATGAAAAAAAAAAACATTTAAACTTCACGAATAGTTTTTGAGGTCCAAACTTTAAAATTTTAAATGTTGACTATATGCATTTAAAAATTTGACAAATTGTTGTTAGAAGAGGTTTGGTTTGGTGTCAATTTTTTCATATCTTGTTTACATGCTTTTCATTAGCATTTGATTATTTTTTAATGTTTTTTGCTCCTATCCACAGATATTTTATATGAATTATGAGTTTATACCCAGCCGGTGTGTGTAGGTGGAAGGGGGCTTTGTATCTGGGTCATGTGCTTGATTGTCTTTTCCGTGGCGACTCTTTGAAACTACAGTCATAGACAATTATATTGAAGAGAAAATTATGAATGGCATCCCTAAACTCAGGCATTTGGGGCATATTGCCCACAGTATGGGAAACATTTCCAATAGAGTTATGAGTTAAATTCACAAAAATTAAAAATTAAAAGTTAGTTGCGGTCCTTGAAGAGATTCGACCAAATTACTTGCTGCTTGAGTGAAATTGAAATGCACAGTAAACTTAGTCTTGTAGGTAGTTAATGATGTCGTAGGTTTTGTTGTATTGCAGGTACGTTGCCGTGACAAGACCATTGAAGTACCCAACAATTATGACAACACGAAGATGTAGGATTGTGGTTGCTTTCGTTTGGTTTATCGGAGGGTTTTTTGGAACTATACCAATCCTCCTTCCTCCGGAAAATCCAACTCTCTGGGTGTGCGGCATTACCAGATACGAAGAATTTTCGGTCAGTGTCCATCGCATGAGTTGTGTAGCTTTCATCCCGGTATTTCTCTTCATTCTTTGTCTTGTCTACATTCGCATATACTCTGTCGTCAGAAAACATGTAAAGGAACGGTCTGAACGCATCAAGTCACAGTCCCAGAATGATAATGCCTCATCAGCAAGTACCTCGACGACTCGCACGACTGTTACGACGGCTATAGTTCTGGCTGCTTTCGCAATATGCTGGCTACCAACCACTGCTAAATTTGCCTTAGAGCTCTACGGGGACACGGCCTTAGAGGAGACGTTCCTATATCAAACGGCTGCAGAAGTTCTATCTTTTGGAAATTCTATGGTAAATCCCATCATCTACGGCTATCGTAATGATTTGTTCCGTTCAACGTACAAACAAATCATTCGGCGGGCTTGTTTGTTTGTAATCTTGAAGAGGGAGAGCAGCCTTGCAACGTAAAAGCAATCGAAAACATCTGCTGCTACTATTACTACTACCACAGCTTAAGAGAAAAGTTTTTCTTGTATGATTATTTCACCGACGCTTATCTCGCACTCTTGTTCTAAAGTGAAGAATTGTTTAAATAAGAGATGCTTATTACAAATCGAGGCTTTGTTGGTCAGGTCTTCAACTCATAGTCTTCTTTGGGAGCATGTTGCTAACAATAAGTAGGGCAGTAGGTGTTTCTGGTTGTCTGCTACCAAAATCTGGAACATTATCATTACATTTATTCGTTTCACAACTTCCCCGGGTACTTTTCTTTTACAGATTAAAAAGCCCACCTTTTTTCGGACATGAAATAAGTTTCTGTTTGTGACTGAGGTTGAACCACGAACGTCATCTGGCGGATACCCAGCGCTTTACTTTATTGTTATTTACTATTATATATTGAACAAAATGGTTTTAGCATTTTTGCTTTTCTTTTCTTTTTGAGGGGTGGAGCTCATTTCAAAATAGTGCAGTGCAGTGTATATTGTTATCATATTGATAAGATGCAAGCTGTATGATTGGGGAGAACAGAATAATAGGTTTCTACTCGTTACGTTTACAACCTCTGTCCACGTGACGGCCTCGTTATATGTTAGCAAAGCAAATGTCAAACTGAAATTCAAATTTTTTGGATTCTAAGCATAAACGACATCCCCCCCCCCCAAAAAAACTGTAAGACTGTAAACTTTGAAATGAAAACCATTCTCTCCTAGGATACAGGGGCGGGATTTGATGTCTGAAAGTGGGGAGGGGGCACAGCCGGGTGGACTGTCAAACAGCGCCGAAGGCAACGCGGGAGCGCCAAGCGCTCCCTCTAACGGCGTGGGGTCCAGGGGCCCGCCTTAGGGCCCCAGACGGGGTCCAGGGGGAGAAGGCCCCGGAAGCTTTATGGTTTTACGAAATTGTAGGCATTAAAATGATGGTTTTTAGCTTCAACTTCAAATGAAATGAGGTGGGCATTTAACATAGACCTACCACAAAAAGCACAATTTGACTATTTAAATATTCTTTCTCCATGAGACTAACAGTCATATGGGATCGACAATGCTGAGGGCTTGAGGAAGTAGGGGACAATGGATTATTTTGAGGGTCTCCAGGGCTTTGGAACAATAATTTTAAGAATAAGAGGTCTAGTAATCAGAATGGGTGAGGGCGAAGCGAGCTGAAAAAAATCGCATTTTTTATACTTTTTGGTAATATGAGTTATAGAACTACTAAGACAGAAATAATATCCTCAAGGAGAGGCCTCTTACCCCTCCCCTTCGCAAAGCTCCTGTTTCTTATAACGTTACCGAAAATGATACTTTCCGTGTCTTACAACTTGCATCTAAACAATCTTTAAAGAGTGGGTAGATTTACACAGATGGATGGTGATAAAAATTTTGCTTTGAAAATTTCTGAGGGAGGGGGAACCTCCCCTACGCTGCATACGGCCATGGGGGCATTAATGGTTTCAAGGATAATAAGAAGAGTTTGTACAAAGCTATGAAAAGAAGGATGTTCTAGTAGAAGTAACCTCGAAACCGCGAAGTAATGTTTAAAACGGGTGCGCGCTAAGCGCGCAGAAGAAATCAGCGTTGAGATATTTCATGTATCCCAATGTTTTTCTTCAGTTTAAACGCAGTACTTTTATTGCATAAAAATTTTCCTTCTTTTCCTAGGTGTCTGTTCTTTCCATAGAGCAGGATATGGGAACCTGGGGTCCTCCCAGAGAAATGTTTCTTAAATTTGACGGCTTTTGTGGCCATTCTGGACCATTTCGTGAGAACATCCTGCTTTCCCAGGTGTAATTAGAAATGCTAATGAAATATAGTAACCGTCAGTCAATTTGCTGAGGGTGGTGGTAGCTGTTGAGGAAATTTAACAGTGAGAGATTTAGCGAGGAATTTGGAAACGGTAATTTAGTCAAGCTATCCTAAAGGAAGTAATAATGAGGTAATTCCACCAAAGTTTTCCAGGCACATCAGTACAGCAGTACTAATGAGACATCGATTTATATAAGGCTCATGGGAAGCACAATGATTTTTTTTTTTTTTTTTTCGAAAATTGCGGTTCCCTATACATGGGTAGGGATTGGGAATTTGTTTGCAAGGACCATGGTGAATATTTTCACGTACATTAATAATTTCAGTGTGTCTTATTTCAGAGCTTCAAGTCATAATCGTGTGGCGGGTAGGCGGAAAGAAATTATGTGGTGCTAGACAAAATTTTCAACTGTTTAGTCAGTTTTCTCTAGGGGTGCGCGCAAAGCGAACCGACAAAAATTTTCCCAGCAATTTTTTGGTTTTGATATTAATATTTTCCTTCTTAAAATATTGGAAAATTTAATGATAATAGGCTATTGAAAATTCTCTTATAATTTCTCTAGTTTCGCTTACTTTCGATCATTTTTTTTATTATTTTTAGTTTTTAAGCTCTGGAAAAAAGTGTGTGTGGGGTGGGGGGAAGTGTCCCCTCTTGCCCCCCGTAATCCCGCCTATGCTAGGATAGTTGCTAGTCCCGTATAGCCACGCTTGAGGGCAGGGCAGAGGGGGCACCCTCTTGAAAAATTTTTGCCTCTAAGATATTTTTAAATAACTGTTGCTTTCATATGTCTCAACATATTCACCCCCTGAAAATACCTTGCCCGCCACCCCCAATATATCACGCCATCTGTGAGTACTTTGTTTAGCTGCAGGTCTGTTAGTTACTTGAGCTCTGTTCCATATATACTGGCCGAAAAGAACAAATGTCTCTACGTATAATTTTTATTTAAGGCTGCACCATCAGACGCTGAAGTGCGAAATGCAATTGGACTGCTCCAACAGGAGTTTCATGTCCAGAAGGGACACAAAAATAAGTTCAGCAAATTGCAGATAACATTCAGTGTGATATTAAGAAGAGAAATTTGTTCCCTTAAAATACCGAACATCTCAACAAGAAGGACATCTTACTAGAAAGGTCATTTCTTATACCAATTAAGATTGCTCTCTTTTCACTTTTTTATTGCCCACTACTTAGTGTCCTTATTGTCATGATCGGGTACCCCCTTTGAGACATTGAAAAATGTCATTGTGACAATTTAACTTTTCGGACACGTGGCGTTTTTATTAATTTTTAGATATTATGATCGTTGATCCAGTCACATCAAAGTTTTCAACGGGACAAGATATTACTATTAGGCCTATCATGCATGACAAGTCACTGACTTTGTCAAGAACTGATGTATTGTGTAGCCGTATTTTTACCAAATATGTGGATACGTAATTTAACATTCCAAAGCAGAACGGGACAATGTTCATTATTTTGAGATAAAAGCAACTTATTGATAGGTAGTTTTTTTGAAAGGGCATACTAGACTTGTGTTGTTGCCTGTTTCCGTTACCATTTATTCACTCTGAGCATCGAAACGTAATCTGATGTTCTGATTGTTTTTGGATCTGATTATATATGACTGGAAAATATCTTTATTTAGTGAATTCTAATTTTTGTGTAGGTGAATTAGGGAAAGTGCGTCCCTGCGATTGTATACCAGGCCCGTTATCAAGGGGAACCAAGGAAGGGGGGCCAAGCTCCCCTTGGAAAATTTTTTGCCTCCCCGCTGATCAAAAATTACTGTTGCCGTAATGCATGTAGTATGTTTCGTCCCCTCTGGAAAATTTTTCGCCCCCTAGAAGCTTTTTCGCCCCCCTTCAGCACCTTGTCTGGCTACGGGCCTGTTGTATACAGCAGTGTGGGATCCTTCCCTTTTCTCTTCATAAAGGTGCCGTCCTGGGGTGGGGTCTAAGGGAAGGGGGTTCCCTTCCCCTTTGAAAAATTGTTTCTAATTTAAGAATGCTTAGATGCAAAATGGTGCTATCTATGGGATATTTTTTGAACTGATCATATATGACTAGAAAATATCCATAATTTAGTGAATTCAATTTTGGTTAGGTGAAAGAGGAGTTGTTATCTAAGAGAAGGGTATGTTGTCAGCAAACCTCCTGAGGCCCCCCTTCGGCTGCTTTAATACCTTCCATTCAGGGAATGTTTTAAACGTAAAAATACGTGCGTGGAGTCCACAAAAACATTCTTGGACTATTACGAAAATTTTCCTTTGTTTCACTGTGTATTACACAAGGGTATCTAAGGTTGGCAGACACTGGTATATTGCCGCCTGGAAGCTCTGGATTTATTTCATAAAATAGGGCACTGATATGATGATTATTACCTTACATCCAAATGGTACTATAGATTATAATGACAAGCACTCTTCAACTATCGTATTTTTAAGTTTGAACGAAAATCCAGACGAACAGCTTCCAGCAATGGGAAATGAGAGGGAGAGTGTAGGTTCGTAGAAGGTCGTGAAGGATTTGCAATAAATCTGATAGTTTGAGAACCATTTGTGGTAGAAAATGGTTACAATAGATCCATCACTCGGTCGAAAGCACACCTCACCCTACCACTTACAGAAATCTATAGCTTAAACGCCTTTTGGGATCATTTTAAATTTTTCGAAAGAAAAAAAAATCTGAAATCGACACGCGCCAACATGTCCCCCGTGGCCACTGGCTTCAAAAACTCATATAATACCTTTGAGCCGTGGAATGGAGAGACAGAACGGTCTAATTGAGCAAGTCAATAGGATGATAGCTGATTTGGATATTACACAGATGGATTCGAAGCCCTCCCTGTCAGCTATGTCATTTGCTTGAATTTCCTGAAACTTTGCTTTCACTCATATGACATGATTGTGTTTAATAACATGGAAATCTTTTAAAACTGAATAACCGCTCATAGTGTAAATCTTTAAGTGACACTAAGATTTGTATCGAATTTCGGCATTGGTTATTGCATTGAGAAGATGTATCAAATAGAGGCTTTAGTCTTTTGAATAAAATGTAACGTCGCTGGAGTCAGAAACCCCTCATAGGCCTAGGGTCCCACGTAATACGGCGGAGAAATGGTTGGCCGAGACCACACTTAAGTGTTTCTATGGCGTACATGAATCATGATTTTGAAACACGATCACTCAAAAGTCATAGTCTTAATTCGTCTAATGGTTACTGTTGTGAGGCACCATACCTAGGACAACCAAAAGGCCACGACGCTGGCAGAGGTTTGAACTTGGTCCTGCAACCGAGTTTACCAATAAGAGTTTGCGGGTCAATGTTTCACCCGTTGCTGTAGCCGACTACTGAACTGTGCAGACCAGCTAGCCTAGTCTATAGTATAGGGCCTACCATCAAGTTGGGGTACCACGACCACGAACCCAGCTTCACTATCATTCAATAGCCGTTATCACCACCGTGTTTGGAGAAGCCAAGACCATCCTGGTACGAGTGCCTCTGCCGAGCAAAGACTAGAGATAAATATTAAATACTACTTAAATATTGTAAATACAAGCTTAAGTGGAACTTTGATGTATTTTGGGGGTACATGAAGAAAAGGGGGTTAAATCATAATCAGTCAGGGATCTTAATCTCATTCTGCATCATTTCACTGTTTCGGGTCTGTGTATAATACCTAGCGGTAACACTACAAGTGGCTTAATGACTTCACAACTTTCCGTGAGACATCATATACGGATCGGCAATGTCATCAATTTCTTTTCTTGGAGATTTTTTTTTTTGCACACATGACATTCTAGTTAATCCTGATATAAAGTGATTTGCTTGCATAATAAAGCTGTACAGCTCAATAAAAGTTACAGACCATAAGCACAGGAAGCTATTTTAAAGGGGGGGGGGGAGTGAATGTTAGTGATCAGTGTCCTGAGGGATGGGGTGTCCCCATCCACTTTGGAAATTTTTTGACTATTTAAAATGCCCTAGATGCAAAATGGTGCAATGTTTGACAAACTTTGAAGGAATTTCATCCTATTCAATGCCATATTTTGGCAGCAAGTCATCCAAAAGGAGGGCGGGGGGGGGGGGGGGAACGAGGTTTCCGCCCCCACCAATCAGAGTGGGGCGGTCGTCCCTTCTCCCTTTTCCTACGCCTATGTAGACTATAAAAACAAGTAGACTATAGGTCTTTGGGTTTGTCTTTCCGATCTTTGAAAATTAGGGTAAGAAATCATATATATTGTCCTTTGCTTTATAATTGAGAAGCCTAATGTTTAAAAGAAAACTCCCTTCTTTCAACATAGCCCACCTGTCACGTCAAACCCTGGAAACTTGTAGAAAATTGACAAAAACTTGTTAAATAATAACGCAAGCAAACCTAGTAAGTAGAAAGGCTTTCACGACAGGAATCTAATACAAGCAAGCATCTTACTAGCAAGCAAACCTGTTTATTTACTCTTTATCAATGTCACATCGTAGCTATATTATCTACTGTAGTAAACCTTTAAGTCGACTTTTTCGAAAATACACAGGAATCGTTGGCCCATACATCACATATATAAAGACTTTATATACAGTGCGTCATACTGATTTGCAAATGCAGTATTTTATCCTTTTAAAACGTAACATTGCAGGTGGCAGATTACGCGAATTTAAATAGAGAAATCAATTATACATTTTTCCCATATGACCAAGAAATTGAATGTTGGTTTTTTAATCATTGATCATAAATTGGAATAGTATGGCAAAAGGCGTTAAGAGCCTACATAGTTTTAGAAAGTAAACTTTAGCAAATTGTGTTAATTTTTAAGTGAGCTTTGAAGTCCATGAAAAATGGAAGAAAAAATGAGATACCATTATACTTTGTATATCAAAATTACGATTAATTCACTGGATATTTTTTATTTCCGTATTCTTCCTCTTTGCATTGACCAGACTTCTAGCCAGAAGCTGTCTTTTCAGAGTTTTTGTTTCATAAAAGTCATAAGGCCTATGTCTTAAATGTCTGTAATATAATAACATGAGCATTTAAGCATGACTTTCTTTAGCAGGTTGAAAATTGTTTTTAAACATCCTTGATGTTATTCAATAGCAAAAAATACTAAATAAATAAATAAATAAATAAATAAATAAATAAATAAATAAATAAATAAATAAATAAATAAATAAATAAATAAATAAATAAATAAATAAATAAATAAATAAATAAATAAATAAATAAATAAATAAATAAATAAATAAATAAATAAATAAATAAATAAATAAATAAATAAATAAATAAATAAATAAATAAACGAACGAACGAACGAACGAACGAACGAACGAACGAACGAACGAACGAACGAACGAACGAACGAACGAACGAACGAACGAACGAACGAACGAACGAACGAACGAACGAACGAACGAACGAACGAACGAACGAACGAATGAATGAATGAATAAATAAGTAAATGAAAACAAATAAGAAAGAAAAACACGCACACATAAATTAACCTTTCATATTATCTTTAATCTTCATTATGATTGTCATGGGTGAATGAAATATGTTATTCGAATTTTGATAAGAAATACGGAATTAGTTAAAGTTGCATTAACTTCGTTATGTAGACCTCATTTGTTGCACAAAAAGCGAGACTGAGCGATTGCGGGAAGGGGATATGGGAGGCATAGCCCCGCAATATTTTGGTTGAGGGGACCTACCACTTGTCCCCCTCCACCATATTTGGTCAAAGACCGTAATATTTGCTGACTATATGAGTGTAATAGATAGTCCTCACCAGTAATTTGGTTGAGGGGAAGGAACATCTTGCCTTTTGGCCAAATGATAATACTAACCGATATTTGTGTGAATATTAGTATTTCCAATAATTCAAAGGTCATGAAGAACGATTTTTTTCGGGGCACAGTTATCAGAGTGCATGTTCGGTGATAAACAACTTTCGTAAAGACACATGTAAATTCCCTCTATAATCTGGTTCGGAACCTAATTCCCAAGTTTGTTCAATCTTACCATGGGGGTGCTCAACTGCAGTATTATTTGCTAACCTTGGTGTGAGACATGTTTCCCTCCCATAATTTGGTTAAAGAGGACGGAGTATTTTGGCAAAACCAGTAATATTCTCGGTAAGCCTATAGGCTGAGGCATAGTACCTGTATTTGGGTTCAGGAGGACGGAATCCCTCTAATCGCTATTAACAGTATACTTTATATATATATATATATATATATATATATATATATATATATATGTACTCCGAGGAAATAAACCGTAAAACAGGAAACAAATAAATGCATCACTGGAACCTTCGTCAGCGAGATCAGACAGTGAAGTGAGTAAAATAATTAACTTAACCAACAGCGGAGATATAGCTTAAAAACACAAGATGATAGGTGATGAAAAGGTGTAAATAAGTGGTTTATCTCAAACTGAGGTGAATAGACAACTGAAGGGAGATGAATAGGCTGAATAGCCTGAAGTGAATAGGATTAGTTGGTGTCTATTCACTTCAGTTTGAGGTTGGCTTACATGAAGTATATACCGGAATAAACAATTACGTTGTCTGATGGAAAGTGTACTGATTCAAAACACCGAGGTCTTTGTTTAGACCCGTGATGTGTGAATTTAGTTTCAAAATCCAATTAAGTTCGGCGGACTTGCAATGTTCAGTAAAAACAAAATTAAATTGCTTGCAATGAGGTTAACTATAAGATTTTCAAGGGAATGGCGGGGAAGATTAAAGTGCTCCGCCACGGGGACACCTGGAGTGTTGTCAGGAATAGACTTTTTATGGTTGTTAAACATATATGTATATATATATATATATATATATATATATATATATATATATATATATATATGAATAAACTGGTACGCTGGATCAGACCTCGCTACTAATAGTTTCACGCTGTCTTGCGATCATCAGGCGAGTGAAGAAATCTGTCTCAAGGTTTTCGCTTTTTCCCTGCACGGCTCAGTGGTTCGAGGTGTCTGCACTTTGATACAAGTTCGGTTCTTTTGTTAAGGAGGTTGGTCGTTTGTGTTTGAGCAGTGATTATGGCAACTTTTTCTTCCAGGCAGAGGTTGCATTGTGTGTCGCTTCTTTTGTTAGTGTTGGTCTGTTTGATGATCGTCCATACTACTGAATATTCCCTTTTCTGTTTTTTGAGACCCCAGATGAATTTGGAAAGCTCTGTTTTGTTTTGGTAGGCTTCGTTAAGGAATGATTTGGTATGGTTGTTGAATCTTCCCTTGAATTGTCCTCCACACATGCCTATGTAGGTGTGCTCACCCGTGTCGTGTTTCACCGTGGCCTTATAAACAAGGGATTCGGTCAGGCATTTTCCGTTCAGGGGGCAATGGCTGGGCTCTCTGTAGCTGCATTTTCTTGGTGGGGAGGGGGTGCTTTGGGTCTTGAGTATTCTGTTGTTGTGGGCCTTGATGATTGTTTTTATGTTGCTCATGCAGCAGTAGCTGACTTTCACGTAATTCCGATTAAAGATTTTATATAAGATTATCAAGGCCCACAACATTCATTTCCGAATCCCCGGTAATGTAGTGAAGCTTTTTCAATGTTAACCTTCAGATACTCAAAACATTTCAAGCATCGAATTCTATTTCCACTTATGATGTGACTAGAATCGGATTCAGTCGTTAAATTAATTATTGGCGGTTTTCTATCATTAACAAACCGGCCAAGTCGTGACGCTATCGGCCAAGTCGTGACGCCCAGTTTCAAGGGGCGGATTTTTCTAATGCCCATAACAGAATTCCTATCATCATGCATGTCAGAAAGTCGGTTTTCTTTAGTAACGTTACCCCTTGGACAAAATGACTTAATCTTAACCCCTTTCATGTCACAATGGGCAGCTTTGATGGCGCTGAGGTATGTGAGCTGGTCGGCCTTTACATTCTGAACAGCCTTAGTAGGCACTGTCAAGTCTGCGACATCGGCCTCCACAGAGATGATGGCCTATAGCAGTGGTTCTCAAACGTTGTGAGGGTGAGGGCCGAATGGAGAGGCTGGGATGAGCTTGAGGGCCGCAGGGGAGGATCTCAGGCTTAGAGAGAGGGTAATAATTGGAAAGGGCAAAATCCATAGTTAAGAGATCCCGAAGCTGTATCTACGACAAACAGAAGCAAAAGTATGACTTTTTCATAGTAAGCGGTTCCTTAAGATGATAATGCACTTTTGGAACGTCCAACAGGACTAATCTGACCTCAGCCCCACCATGGTTGGGGCTGGGGTCAGAAAATTTTGCTTTCCAAGCGCTCCAGATTGCAGGAAATCGCACTCTCAACCACAAAACTGCCTCTGCAATTGGGGTTGCACCAGCCTTTGCTCGACAAGGCGGCCAAGCTTCCCGACGGAGCGGCCGGTAACCAGAAGCCCCCGACAAGGTCTGCGGGTTGCCGAAAGGATGGCCATCTTGGAATTTTAGCGCGCTAAGCGCGCCGAAAATGTGTCTACTTTTGAAGCAACTTTGAGAAATTGTGGTTTTTGTTGAGTAATCTGCCCTACCCGAGACAAAATACAGACATTCGTTGCAGCGGCTGGTCGTCGTTGGGGGGGGGGTTACATACTTTACCGTATCCATTATGACTCCCGGCGAAAATGGGGTTCCCAGACGATAGGGGTCATAGCCCTTTGCTTCCCCACCTGGCGTTAGCCCTGTCTACAGTTCTGCGTTGTGTGAGTCACCAGTATGGTCATTTTGATGTTTATCATGCGTTGTTTTCCAAACGAAATATGTTACTGAAGAAAACTGCTCTCTGAAAAGAATGAAGTCACAACAATTATGTACTTATCCTGCGTTAGTAACCAGCATGTGAGGAAGCTTTTGATCAATTATTCTCAAATGCGGTCAGATAGAGAAGTAGGTCTGTCGAGTTCAAGGGCCGCATTCCAAAAAGTCGACAATAATAAGTTGATTGAATGATTCTGTTTCATTCAACAGAGCTGTGGAAAATACGCGCCCATATAAAATGTCGAAACACATTGTTAGGGAATGCCACACTGATTACATTTGATTTAGTTTTTACGAGAACCGAAAGATAACTTCCAGAAATTTTGATTTCATTTACCAATCAACACACGTTTAACACGATAACATCTTTTAATTGTACATACTGTCACCTCATTTCGCAAATTAAATTTCCGAGATGTAACTTTTCTACAAGCTTTGTCACTACAAATCGGCAATGCACCACTACATAACTATACGCCACCCTGTACATAACATGATTTTCAACAACACAGCACATGAAATCAGGGTTGTTCTAGTTACACTTTGAAAGTAACTCGTTAGAGCTACATTTAATTCCATAAAATTGTAACTCGTTACAGTTACTAGTTACAATGTTGAAAAAGTAACTAGTTACAGTTACTTTTAACTGAAAAGTGACTAGCTACATTTCAAAAGTAACTAGTTACTTCAAGGTGAATATACGGTACCTCGGTACCTGAAATGAAAGGGGCATAATTAGATAGTAAGAAGGGGCACATGAGGGGACCGAACCTAATTTGTGCCGGTTATCCTTAGGTGTTCCCCAAAGAAAGTCAATGATGCCAGCTGATCTTCACTGGGGATTCAGGCAGGGGCTCCTAACGCTCATCATGATACTGTGTCGGAGCTTACGCAAGCCTGAGCTATTTGTTAGACGAATATGGTTGTAACCAAAACTTTTCCAGTTACGAAAGTACTTTTTGAGGGTAGAAATCTTTATACTCCAAACACAATTTAGAGAGGTTAGCGGCTATTAAAGGGGGAGAGCGTTGTTTTAGCAGTAATTAAAGTCTTCACCCCTCAAGGGCATAAATATGGTAATACGATGCTCTATATTTGTTAACGGTAAAATTTTAAAACCTCACTGCTAAGGTAGGGCTAAGTGATGTTTCCGCATAAATTTCAAGTTTCACATTGTGTCGATATAAAGCAATGCATAGAAATGGTGAGACTATTTAGTTTACACATGCAGACCATGTACCCATAATTCACTTTCTTTTTACAATGAATAGGTGAAGTTTTAAGTCGGACACTTCTTTCCTCTTTCAATTAGCTTTGTGAGGATACTTTAAACGCCATTTGACAATCTCAATATACTGCTGTTTTTTTTATATTAACCTCACTATTATTCCAGTATAAGGAGTTACGGGCATTGAAAAGAATATGATATAGCCTAAATTCATACGCTTGATTCATCAAATAAGGATACCATACATGTTAAATTAGATACATAAAAGATGCACGGTGTTTGCCGACGATTGGCACCGTATAATTTACTGGGCTCCAACGCACAAGTCCGGATTCGACTAGCTTAATGCCGGTCTCAAGAGCCTTTTTCTAAATTAGGAATTTGCCCGGGGTTCCGGAACCCAAATTTTTCCGGAATGTGATATAACTGGACTTGTACTCGGAGTTCATTCCAGCCGAGTTCTCAAATATGAAAGTTACATTAAAAGTGTTTGAAGTCCAATTGTAATTTGTGCATAATATACAGATGTAAAGTATTGTCACACATGATCAACTACGTTATTGAGGAGACCAGGCTATGGAAGTGATTACAAATGATGACTTTATTAATGGTGGACATGTACAATAGAATTGAAACATCTGTAAGTTTGATGTGATGTACATTGGCAAAAAGACTGGTCTCGGAATTGGTACCATTGGAATCAGAACTGGCCAGAACTTGAGGGGTACGTACCATGCTCGGAAAAATTAGGGAATCTAGAATTGCAGTTAGCTCCGACTCGGATAGGGTGGATCGGGTCCACCCCTAACGTCTCAAAGGGCAATGATTAAACTTTCAAAGTAAGCCTAGTATTCGAATGTATTTGAATGCCTATAGGTCAACTTGTTTCTCACGGTGCACTAACTCCAATGCGTCCTCTAAATGACAATATGAGTTAACTAAGGCCCAGTTGACTTCACTTACATTAGTATATATAATAGGCAATATAAAGTCAGCTGGGCCTTATTTGCCAGAGGACCGTTCAGTATTTTTCAACGAATCACACAAAGATTCGGTTTCATGGGTAGTTAGCATCGATCTGTCTAATAAGTAAATTGACACACAAATCAAATTTTAAATTTAGTTTAATCGACAATCAAGTGACCCTGTAGGCCTGCAGCATGTGCATCTAATATCACCTGCTGATTCTAATCGTGAATAAAATTTGATGTCGTGACGACGACGTCGATAACAGAGATGAATGATAAATATATCGAAAATAGTTTTACTACCAAAGTGTCATCAATTTGAAAATTTTCTGTTACTACTTCGAGTAAAATGCAATTTGAGGTCATTTTGACTATTTGTAACGGGAAAGTAACGGGACCCAAATGTAACGCCGTTACAGTTACTTTTACACAGAATTGTAACTAGTTACTTGCTCCGTTACTGAAATGCAAATGTAACTCGTTACAGGGTTCCGTTCCACAAAATGTAACTCGTTACAGTAACGGCGTTACTTGTAACTCGTTACTTCCCAACCCTGCATGAAATAAGTCTTGGCTAGATATGACTGAACAAGGAACATGTCGGAGATCCTGCTACGTAGGCAAACTAGCACCTGCAGTGGAGCGAATTTGGAAGGAGTCAAACAGTGACTCTAAATTATATAAGTTAAACATGCATGTCATAGATTAGTAGCCCCTTTTCCTACTTTTGTAAATTTTTCTTGTCGAATATGATTTTCTCTAAACGTAAAATCAATTCAGGGGCCGCACCGATAGGGTCCGGGGCCGCATGCGGCCCTAAGAGAAGCGGCCGTTTGAGAACCGCTGGCTTATAGCATCCTTGATAACGCGCTCCGGAAGACTCTCGAACAGAACTCGCCAGGATTTCAATAAAACCTTCAGCGAGTTTGGCTTGAAAGTCACCATCGAGACCAGGGGCGCAAATATCTGTTTGAGAGTGGGGGGGGGGGGACGAAAACGAATATGGTGTACGCGTGGATTTGAAACTGTGCACGCGTAGCGTGCACCGCGAGCACGAAGCGCGAAGCTCTCGTGGGTGGGGTCCAGGGGCAAAGCCCCGGTAGGGGTCCAGGGGCGAAGCCCCCGCAAGCTCCTGGGTTTCAGTATTTCAGAAGCTACAGAAAGATTATTTCGAACGGAAGTTTTTTAGTGTAAAGGCTCCTGGGTTTTAGAACATTTACACTTGTCAAAAGGGTTAGTTAGGGCACAAAGTTAATTAATACTACAGATGTGCTTCACGAACCGGGGCACAAAATGCAGAGAGAGATGGCTCTGGCCTAGATTAAGAAACGAAGTGAAGGTATAACTAAGACATGTCTTAAGTGTTTTCGACTGAAAATTGATTCGTCTGCGCCGGGTTCCAGCTTCAGATGATATTCCATAGGGCCTTGGTCAACAGACATTCAAATACTATGTCAGCTATAGCCTATAATTGTATTGTTGTCATGTGTTGTTATCAAAGGGATATCAAAAGTGACCAAGCAGCGAAAAAAATGAGTATTGCTACTCACATTTTGGGGGAGGGGACAAATTAGGGTTTGGCCCCCCCACTTTTTCACTTGAGGGGGCAAAGGCCCCCCTTGCCCCCCGGGATTTGCGCCCCTGATCGAGACTAAAACCTCCACGTCGTTAACTTCCTTGATGTTACGCTCAACATGAAAGATGGCACCTACGCCCCCTACAGAAAACCTAATGACACCCCTGTTCATTTGCACTCAGTCAAATCACCTACTCACCCAACATACTTAAAGATATTTCCATTGCAGTAAACAAACGTGTGGCAGAGCTTTCTTGCAACCTGCAAGCAGCTTTTGATGCTGCACCACCTGCCTAACAACACACACTGGATTCTAGCCGTTATCACCACAAACTAGATTTTACCCATGTGAGAGCCTATCAGCTCAAAGACGATCGAAGACACAAACACGTAGGAAGGCAATATGGTTTAACCTCCCTACAGCACAGTCAAAATCAAATGTTGATAGAACCTTCCTCAAGCTCCAGGCCAAACACTTTCCCCAGGCCACAGGCTGCACAAAATTTTCAATAAAAACACCGTTAAGTCAGCTACAGTTGTATGAAAAACATGAAATCCGCCTTATATAGAGAGTCATAACTCTAAGGTGCTCTCTAAGAAGCTCTACCAGCCCCAAATCATGGCTGTAACTGCAGGGTCAAAGATTCTTTTCCCCTTGAAGGGGAATGCCTAACACCAGCCACCCCTTACAAAAAATTGTGTGGCAAAAGTTCCAATACCACACTGGACAAACCGTGTCATACTGTGTAAAACTACGGTTGGGTGTGAAAAATAGTGAGTTTTATGTAATTTTTTGTAGGGCAACGTGTGATTTTAATAAAAATTTGACCCACTTTTTAAGGTGCCATGCATTACCGCAGTTTGCCGCATGTGACAAAGAGTGGAGAACCAAAATACATTTTTACAAAGGCAAACATGTGGCAAAGTGGGGTAAAGTAGAATATTGTGTGTCAAATTGGTTCCAATCCCACATGTGTCACCACTCATTACCTCACTTTTCCAGTTATGTATTTCCCTACGCCCTGCCACATGTGATTATGCATGTTTACATGTGGCATGCCCCACATTTTTTTGTAAAGGACCGTTTACAAGGCCGAAGTTACTAGCAAATAACGTAACACACACATAGACATGTCCTGCGGCCCCTTCAAGGAAAGGTATAACAACCACAATAAATCGTTTAACCTAGTACGTCACGAATAGGAAACAGAGCTCTTCTAACATGTTTGGTCTCTCAAGCGGAATGGCCGCGATTTTTCTATACATTCGTGCGTATACTAGCACTGTCAAACACCCACAGGAACACGTCTGGTTTGGCAAACTCTGTCAAACCGAAAAGCTTGCAATAGTCAATCACCGGTCTCCTAACCTCCTGAACAAGAGACCAGAACTCCTCTCACAATGCAGACATCACACCCCACGTAAGAAAGTCACTCGGCAGGCGCACAATAGTTAAAAACGGACACAGCTACAAGGGTTTAAAAACGGACAAGGTAACTCAAAAACCATTATTCATCTGGAACTTCTGAAGAACGCAGTGCACTAGCTACTACTCTGACTCTGAGTAGAGGTTTTTTTCTGCTTTTACGCCATAACTGTTTAATATATATATATATATATATATATATATATATATATATATATATATATAGGGCGAAATATGGTAAATCGAACAGTTAATACAACTTTCGACCTATTTATATATATATATATATATATGACCGACGATGTTATGAGATTTTCTTGCACTTTGAAACAAGAAAAAAAAAATAAACTGACAAGTTTTTCACCATCATAAGCGATAATGATTCATTGTGATGTATCCCCAATTCATACTGTAGTGCCCCCAATTACATATTCTTGCCCATGTTACCTTCTAGCATCATTCCCGCGTCTCTCTGTAGAACCCGGCAGGAGTTGGAGGATTATAGGGGTTTTCCAAAAGTTGTTCAAAATCGTCTCTATATAATGAGTAATGAAGCCTAATTCCCACTTTTCGACTAGTGTAAAATGTAGCTATTTTCTCAATATGTAACCGCTTCTCTTCATTGTGGAAAGTAGCTCCTAAGTGAAAGGTTTTTTGCTAAAACAAATGTTATTTATAACAAAAGTGGAAATAAGACCCAAACAATCCAGTTTATGACTATACCTCTTTTATGCCATTAAGCAAAAGCGTATGGGATATTTCATCTGGGGGCTGGGCCGTTTATGTTCAGAAAAATAAGCTGCTTCCACAAGAAATTTGCACGATCTTATTTCAAACATTTGCCGGAGGAATGGGTTCGCCCGTTTATTGGGGTAAGACCGCAGCCTCCCACAGCCACTAACCATGTTCTCCTTCATCTATAACGTGCTATTACAACTAGCACGTATCCCGTTATACCAGTTTGACCACTTTTTATTACCTTACAGCTTGTGATTCGAGCTTCATCTTTTCCTAGCTGATGTACTGGGAAAGGTGGTAAAGCATATTTTGGTGACAAGCTATGCTATCCATGTTTAGTTTACATAAAGGCGCGAGTGTTTACTTACTTAATTGTTATTTATATTACTTCATCAAAACCTCATTATAACCATCACACACCTTCGAACGCACACCCTTGGAATTATAGTTCAATACATCCAGGAGTTGTGCAACTCCCTGAATACATGACAATGATAGCGGTTTCACAGAACCGTTAAAGAACGGATTACCAAACTCAAAACTGAAAAAACTAGCACTCTCTTACAAAAATGTTGTTAGGAATTTGTCATGGCTCAGTCATGTAGCTAATGGGTCTAGTAGTTTGTAACATAACCTATTGGCAACGTACCATTAGCTGTGTCACTAGCTGGGCTTTCAAACACAATTCCAAAACGTATAACAAATTTACAGCTGTTATCAAGTATATAAACTGAACAGATTTCGTGCTGACAGAGAGGAAATTTCGAGAGGCTTTATTTGATTTTATTGCTATATTTAAACAATTGTTCTTTAGCTTTCCCACACTCTAGCGAAACCACGGCCTTATAACAAAAAAGATGTTGTTTAAAGGAAAAGGGCTGTTCTTATTGCATAGTGACTATACTTTACTACCCCTGTCAATGACTGTAATCGTTTAGTAAATGTTTCATAACAAAACGAAACTAAATTCATATAGCAATCTAACAATTAATGGTCCAACAAATTTAATACACGCATTTGAGATTGTTAAAACTTTAAATGATTTATTGTTTAGAAGAAAAGAACAGCTAACAAAATTATTCGTATTTTTAGATGTAGCTCTTTTCGAATCAAGGGTCAAGTTTCAATATCGCTCTGAGAAGATTTACAGGTGATGCCAGGTAAAATATAAAAATGCCCCACTGGTAATTTACTTTTTGACTGTTTTTATAAGATTTTTCAGATCAAACTGGAATGAAATTGTTAAGTACCATTCGTTGTTTACAATCATTGAAAACCATTTGAATGAATTATGTTAATTGTACACCGGTAAGGAACATTTTAAAACCAATCAACTCCATTCAGAGTTGAATGGATTTTCAGAGTAAAGTTGAATGGGTGAATTTCATCCTGGGTAAATATTTTATAAAACATGGAATCGTATAATACAAAAATGTTCATATGCAAATTACAGGGTCTTCAGAGCCCCATTTCTGGCAATAAAGGAGGCAGTTAGACATGGCATTTCTTCGATGGTACGCCACCCACCTACTAGTGTCAGGATCTGCTCGTAGGATCTTTGCCGAGGCTATACTGCTCTGCTAAGCGAGTTACCATAAGATGACCAAACGAGACTATCTAACTGTTACCACAGAAAATGAATGGAAGAGAGAAGCGTGTCTATAGGAAAGTATATTAAGATAGGATATAGAGTGAATTGTGACAGAAAGGCAAGGAAAACTGGCTTCATCGATATCTTGCTACACACAATTAGTACAGGGCTATAGTGTACGTTAAGTAAGCGGTGCAAAGTGAACAATTCAGTGCAAGAACCACCCCCCACACCCACACACACAATACTAAGCACATCAGTTTTAAGAAATGAAGCAGGGAAGCTAGAGTTACCCATTCATTGCGCAGAATCTGTAAAACAGAGAGATAAGAACCTTTGGAGGTCGTTTGCACAAATGTTCTTAACATTTTCTTAAAAACCACAAATAAAACTAATCTGTAAGGCTTGAAGCAGATGTCAAGCTCAAGAAGAATTTGGAACAACATTACTTACAGCAAAACATACATGATGAAAAGAGTGAATCATTATTGCACGTCATAATAATCGATTGTCAGACAGTCACTTTTATTTATTCATTTAACAAAGCTTTTAAATGATGAAAACATCGAGTAAAATAAGTACATGAATTTCATAGTTCCAACTTTGCTTCAACCTCGATAGCTGTGAATAACGAAGTTGGTAAAAACCTATTTCATAAAAGTTGTTTCCTTCCTCTAGTTCATGCTTTTACTGAATTTCTACGAATTATGGATACTTTCCAAGTGACATGCATTTATTGAGTATTAACCAACTTTTCGGTGACGACTGTGCTTTATATGCAAATATGTTAAATGATCTATATTTACGATTGCAAATTAATCGAAATGGTATGAACGTGAAATTTTGAAGGTTGAAAAATAAATATCTTGTAATCACGCTTTTAAAATTTTTTCGGTGTTTACTTGACATTGCCATTAACACAAAGTTCCCATTATCCATAGCTTGCTACTTCTGACAGTTATACCACGACGACCGTTATCATGAAAATATTATTCCTTCAGTAAACATAGTTAGCTTTTAACGTTAAATGGATTTCCTCTTTTTCGTAAAGAGTTTGTTTTCTCTGAACAAACATCCTTCCCCTGGTGAGGGCCTTATACAAAAAAGTTCTTAGAGATGTGATTAATCTCCTCTAGGAACATAACCTCTTTTCTCCTGTAATCTGTAGCTAATGGATATATTCGTGTCACAATACCAAGATTTCAAAAAAAAAGTACAAAAGTGTGTCACCTTGATAGAATCAGCTAAAAACCAGAAAGCCAAAAGGCGTCGTAGTGATTCCTTGCCATATGGATATATTGTAACAAACATGAATCACACAAATGACAAGTATGAGATGCCTAACAGTTATCCTACTCGAGAGATCATGTTAATAAGGTCAAAACCTTTTGAAATCTTGTCACCCAAAATGACCTACATGCTAAATATGAACAATCCACAGGCCAAGTATGAGATCCCTCACAGATACCTCAAAATATCGTGTTTACCAGGTTTTGATCCTTTTGACCTCAAATGAGCTTTGACCTGCCCGAAAAATAATTGGAGTCATCTTCTCAACACAAACAATCCACATGTCAAATGTGTGATCCCTCACATTAATCCTTCTTGAGATATCGTGTTTACAAAGTTTTGACCTCTGGTGACCCCAAATGTCCTTTGACTCCATCAAAAATAAAAGGGATCATCTACTTAATATGGGAAATATACAAGCTAAGTATGAGATCCATCATAGGTATCCTTCATGAGATATAGAGTTTACAAATTTTGACCTTTTGACCTCTGGTGACATCAAATGACCCTTGACCTCCACCAAAACTAATAGGGATTATCTACTCAATATGAACAATCCACATGCTAAGTATGAGATCCTTCACAGTTACTCTTCTGGAGATATCGTGTTTACAATATTTTGACCTTTGATATGTGGTGACCCCAAATGACCTTTTTCCATCCAAAAAAATAAAAGGGATCATCTACTCAGTATGGACCATCCACATGGTAAGTATGAGATCCTTCATAGTTACCCTTCTTGAGATATAGTGTTGACAAGGTTTTGACATTTTGACCTCTTGTGACCCAAGTGACCTTTGACCCTCACCAAAAATAGAGATTATCTACACAATATGAGCAATCCACTTGCTATCTATGAGATCCTTCACAATTACCCTTCTTGAGATATCGTGTTTACAAGGATTTAACCGTGTGACCTCTGGTGACTTCAAATGCCTTTGACCTGGACCACAAACAATAGGGATCATCCTCTCAATGGGGGCAATCCACATGCTAGATATGAGATCCCTCACAGTTGACCTTCTTGAGATATAGTGTCTACAAAGTTTGTGACCTCCCTTGACTCCAAATGACCTTTGACCTCCACCAAAAATAATCGGGATCATATACTTTAATACGTTACGATTGCTCCTTGACGTGCTTCATAGCGACGATATATATGCGAATGTAGACATGGCAAAGGAAAAATAGAATGACGGGGATGAAAGATACGGCACCGATACGATGGATGATTGTAGATCCTTCGTAGTTGGCTTTGCCACAGACCCAAAGGGTTGGATTCGATGGAGGGGAGATTACCGGTAATGCCCCAAACAAAGTTCCACAAAACCAGCTAATAACCGCAAAAATCCTACAGGTTGGTGCCATCATGATTGTGAGGTACTCCAACGGTCTCGTCACGGCTATGTACCTGGAGTAAAGACACAAAAGTAGGCCCATCTAAAGTAATCAGTTTGAGGTTAAGCAACTGAACGCCATTTTTGCAAAGTCACAATTGTAAGATTTTAAAGAATACAAAGTGAAGGTAATTACTAAAGTGTTCACTGGCTGTATGACTGGCTGTATATAAGATCTTATCTTCAGAAATAAGACTGTTCGAAGTAAAAAGTATGATTGTCAGGATCAGGGACAGACTGATGCATGAAACTGTCACGGAACTTACTGATTCCGAGAAGTTCAGTGGGTGTTTAGAACGCACACCGATTCCTGTTCACACTATTCTAACGGATGTTGTGAACAGAGAAACCAAGAGCAAAAGAAGGGGTACTGCAAGAACGTTTCATTTTGACATGAATCTGATTCCATAGGCCAACTTTTGCCGTATGAAATCAATGCTGTGAAAATCGTTTCGTGATAAAACTTCCTTTCACTTCCAAAACAAATTCCGTTCTCAAAACGGAATATTGCTTATGGCGTGCACCACGTTGTTCACACGTCGTTTGTGACGTGTCATTATCTGACCAAAAATGTGTCCGCAAAACTCCTCCCTGGACAATTGCCATCCGAAACGTTTCCTCTTGGATAACTTCCCGGTACAATTTCTATGCCTACTTTAAACTGGCTATCATTCTTGAACTACTTTACATTATGATATCATGTTAACAGAATTTTCCGGACAACAAAGGTAGCATTAACAGCATGACATATATCTCACTCACTTCTACCACTAATCACTCACATCTGATAACATTTTTTATTGGGGGAGGGAGGACGGTTGCCCAGAAATTCTTATAGCACTTTGCAGCCGGTGTTATATCAGGGGAATAGAGGGCAGGAGAATCCTAAGCAATCCAGCACTTAATAATTACATTACATGCCCACTCTGGCCAGTATCCTCTGCAAACAATAACCATCTTGAGAAGATACAACTGACTTATTTCAAACTCCACTGAACTCCTATTGTCTGAGCTGCCCAGCTCACTCAATGCGTGGTTTGTACCATCTTCGAGTGTGTATTCTTAAGTGGCTAAGAAGCAACCATGCAGTCCTTTGCATACATCCTGGAGGACTTGCACCTTATAAAGTGACATAGATAATTTCACTTTTTTTTATGATGGAACACTTTAGAAATATTTGCGAGTTTCTCTTCACAAGGCCTTTGGTGTTACTGATCTTTTGTGTTCAGACTTTGGAGCGTGAAAGTCTTTTACATGTGTGGTGTGTTAACATCTGGAACTGATGATTAGTATGATCAAATCAATAAGTTTGAGCAACATGGCAAGTTGCTGTTTTTATCTTTCTTTTGTGGTAAAATTTAATAATGGATTTGTTGGAAAGCAGTTGGAAATCTTCGTCCGCAGGAAGAAGATACAACGATATAGTCAGTCCGTGAACTTTTATAGCTGTAGGTAGTTTAAGAGTTGCAACTTACTTTATTCAGTGTATTAATGAATTTTGCTATTTCCTTCCTCCTTTTATTGTACGACAAATTTCTGTACAGGGTGCCTTCTACTTTGTAAAGATTCACATCTCTTTAGAGCATTTAGCAATTTACAATTGCTTGTTCATATAAATCAAATTAATTTTCTTTGTATGTAAATAATTTTGTGAAAAAGAAACAAATAAATGAAAAGAAAAAAAAATAGAATAATAAATTGCCAGAGTCAAACCACCTGCTTTGGTTTCCTTGTGAAACAAAAATACCTATATAAACTTGAAACAATTATTGTGTTCTGGCATAGAGTGATTTGAGGATAGCCAATTTAAAGTAGGCACAGAAATTGTACCGGGAAGTTATCCAAGAGGAAACTTTTCGGATGGCAAGAAGGGTAACTATGAAGGATCTCATACTTACCATGTGGATGGTCCATACTGAGTAGATGATCCCTTTTATTTTTGGTGAAGAAAAAAGGTCATTTGGGTTCACCAGATATCAAAGGACAATACAGATTTGGAGGATCAAAATATTCTTTCTTTCTTTCTTTCTAGCTTTCTTTCTTTCTTTCTTCCTTCCTTCCTTCCTTCCTTCCTTTCGTTCTTTATTTCTTCCTTCCTTCCTTCCTTTCTTTCTTTCTTTATTTCTTTCTTTATTTCTTTCTTCCTTCCTTCCTTTCTTTCTTTCTTTATTTCTTTCTTTATTTCTTTCTTTCTTGCTTTCTTGCTTTCTTTCTTGCATTCTTGATTGATTGATTGATTCATTCATTCATTCATTGATTCTTTCATTCATTTCAGAAAAGGTGGCATAACGTTTCAACTTCAGAATAGTAAAAAAAAGATCGGTGTCACTAACACCCATTAAACTTAGTAAACGATTTGTTAGGAATAATTTTGTGTAAAACTCGGAACTGAAAATAAGATAACCTGGTGTCAGAGACAGAGTACCAAGGCATTCCCAATCATCATCGCTAATATCAGGGTAATCGACCTTCCATTTTGCAAGGGAGGTTGGCTCGGCAACAGCCTTCTTTAAATACTTGGCCCTATACACTAATTGAGAAATAAACTTTGTCTGAAGGATTGTTCTAAAAAAATGATATTACAATTTCAGATATTACTTATAGCACAACCTCCCTGCTTCCAATACAAAGGAATACTACGGATAAGACCGGAAATATTAAAGGGAAAGTGGTTAAGATGAAACCTCTCTCTGAAGGACTGGTAACTTAAAGGTTCACCAACATTGTCAAAAAGATCTGAGACAAATTTCACACCATTCTTATACATGAAATCATAGTAAAACGTAGTATTATTAATAAGTATGTGATGATTGTTCCAAATAATCTGATTCCCAAAATTTACAGTGGGGATATGATAAGTGGCATCAAGCCAGGCACTAACAGTGTGCAAAACAAATTTACTACAGATTGGAGGGAGATCGTCGGGCTTGCAGTTACATTCAAAAATAAGCTTTTTACCTACTACTGATAGACTATCGTCAAAAAACATTTTCCAAGCCCCTTCACATTCATCATAATAATGTTTAATCCAGGTACATTTTAAACTTTTAATGAAACTTGCAATGTGTACAGCCTTCAAACCCCCTTTGTTAAGATCGTTAATTAAACAAAAAAAGTGTCAAAATGCCACTTTTCTTTTTAATGTCAGCTTTCAGGACCCGAATTAATTATTTCGAGCGTGCTTCACGGCTCTGCGTCAGTTGTAGAGTGTTACAAATATAGAGCTTATTGTAAATATTATAAGCAATATATATGTGAAGATATATTTATGTATAGTTACGCATAAATGTATTTATTAATGAATATGTATACATATATATCCACGTATGTATGGATGTATATTTTGTATTAAGTGCGTTCTCCTCTCTTGAAGTATGTAACCAGTAATTTTTGTACATAGTAGTCCTTATGACGAATTTATTGCCACTAAATAATTTACATGGACATTGTACATATGTATATATGACTGAATATTGAATAAAAGGAGGATTAAAAATTTATTTATTTATTTATTCATTCATTCATTCATTCATCCATCCATCCATTCATTCATTCATTCATTCATTCATTCATTCATCCATCCATCCATCCATCCATCCATCCATCCATCCATCCATCCATCCATTCATTCATTCATTCATTTTATTTATTCATTTATTCATTCATTCATTTATTCATTCATTCATTCATTCATTCAATCATTCATTCATTCATCCATCCATCCATCCATTCATTCATTCATCCATCCATCCATCCATTCATTCATTCATTCATTCATTCTATTTATTTATTTATTCATTTATTCATTCATTCATTCATTATTTCATTATTTATTTATTTATTTATTCATTCATTCATTCATTCATCATTCATTCATTCATTCATTCATTCATTTATTTATTCATTCATTCATTCATTCATTTATTTATTTAATAGGACGAGCCTAACATGGCGACGTGAGCAGAGGTGCATGTTTTGGGGTCTCATGTAAATTTCTCAAACCAAGTGTATTCACTACTATTCTTCAGTTAAGTGGTGAGAATATGTGTTATTTCATCTACTCGTCTCTATTTCTGCAAAAATGTCCGGGAAATGGGGACGACCAGTTGAAAGTTTAGGTCGGAGAAAACGTGAGGAACTGGCTACCGCTCAGCTTGGTGCACTAGCTACCTGCCCGCACACTTAAGATCACGTGCATATCAACGAGGGCTTGTGGAAGAAGCCATCTTTGAAGATGAAGATGATTTCTTTGACGAGGAAGGAGAGGACTTATCTGAAACTTAGCTAGAAAAAGCTGTTGAGAAAGCTATTGGGGCACTTACGAAGCCTAAAGAGAGACCTGAAAGAGGAACTCAAATCTCATGTCAGAAGAATAAGCATGCTAGAAGAAGCTAATGAAGAACTTAGAGAAATATTGTACTTTCCTAAACGAGAAAGTGGCCAAGCTTGAGAAAGAAAATTTTGAACAGTATGCCCTGCTGAACAAACAAGAACCGTTCTCCAGGAGGAATAATATTCGCTTGGTAGAGTATAAGACTGCCGAAATGAAGATTGCATGGAAATTGCAAAATCGACGTTCGCTGAGATAGGGCTACAAGACTGCAAAATTGTACGTGCCCACAGGGACAGAAATGTGGTTCAATGAAGGGATCTTCATATTCTTATTACGTTGTCTTTTTACCAAGACAAGCTATTTCTTCCACGATACGCAAGGAACAAATTGCAGAATAAGCCATTTTTCATCACAGACGACTTTACTGTACAGGATCTTAAGGAAAAGAGGAAATGGGCCTCTCAAGTTTCAGCTTTATACCAGGCAGGGACCAAGCTTCGCTTCTCTGGTGGTGTGTGGCGACAGTCGGACTGTAGACCTTACAAATTTAATGAATAGACAGCATTGACGGTTTCTGTTCCTTCCGTACTTAGACTGTGGACCCCCTTTTTTGTTACTTTGGAGAAGCACTTATCCTATTGCTATAGTTTCCAAATAAGGGCGCAATTACTTCATCAATTTTCTATTTAGTGACATGATGGTAGGCGCAAACTCTTTTTCTTTCACCAATAAACATAGCCAATTGGATGATACTATAGTTTACTTTCACTGCTGGTAAAAGACACGAAGTATTTATCTTTATTATTGATGTGTCGTCCATATTCTACCTTGTTTTAAACATGTTTTCAATGTAGCCCTAAAACGTTCCATATTAGCCAACTCCAAGACCATCTTTACTGGGCCTATTTCATTTTTATTTACAAGTTTTATCCTTTTCTGCTAGGCTCGTTTGCTTTATTTTGTTTACTGTTAGTTTTAGGTTTCTTTCTTTTTCGCTCCTTTTCATTTTTCATTTATTCTTTTATTTTGTACTCTTTTGTATTGGTTCTCTTGCTCGTTTTGTTTGTAAAGTGCTTGTGAGCAGACTTCTTGTTTTGTATTGAGCACTTTAAATATGCGGTATTATATAATAATATAATATTTTTTGGAAATTTAACAACTCACTCTTGAACGATCAGCAATTTTTAGCTCTTATTACTGATGTTATCAATAATGTTAATGGTGTGAATGCTAACACTGGTGCAGTTAATACTTGGGAGTATATGAAATATTCATGGGCGTAGATCCCGGGGGGGATGGGGGGATATATCCCCCCAACATTTGACTAGGGGGGGATGGCCCATGCAATCATCCCCCCCAATGTTTCAGTCTACAGATACGTTTATGGCGGAAAGTATATTTTATTCTTCATTTTCGTAAGAAATTTTTTTCAATCTCGCTTCACTTTCTATCAAAAATGTTTCTCAAACTATCAGAATTTTAGCAAATCGTTGGCAATCTATCGAAATCTTCGCGCGCTCCGCGCGTTTCCAACCTTACGTCAGTGTCACTTATATTATCAATATCTTCCGATAGCAACATTCGGAAAAGCACAGCAGCAAAAAGTTGAAAGTTTACGAATTAACAGGTTAAAGACTGGCTTATGGGAGTGGCATGTAGGTTGTTGGGCAATTGAAAGTGTCTCAATGTAGAGTCTGAATGCAGGTTTTGTAATGGGAATATTATTCGTCACTGTTTACACTCCATGTTATGACCATTATTAAGGTAATAATACACGAAACTGTTCTGATCACGGCACTTTCCGAAGAACAGAGATGCATCCCCAAACATCTGTGGGAACCTCGCATCAATATGGGATCTGTCAATCTAATATGTAGCATGATGTAGAAGGTTGAAAGTACGTATCTGCCGTTAAACATTTTCCCAAAAATTTTTACCAGAGCTTTGCCAGTTCGCGCTGAGCCATTATCGGTATAGATCGTGATTGTTAACACTTATGACGAAAACAGCACTCTGTAACGCTCTTATTAGTCCTTCACCCCCTTTGCTACACCTATCAGGGAGGTCTAATATCACCTCCCTGCACCTATACTCTCCCTCCATCTCATTTTCCATTGCTGGCAGCTGTTTGTCCGAATTTTAGTTCAAAAGTAGTAAAAATACGATAGTTGTAAAGTGTTCGGCGGCGTACTCTATTATCATTTGGATGTCAGGTAGTATACGCATTATGTCATCCCCCCCGCCCCAATTATTATGATTAATGCAGAGCTTCCAGGAGGTCCTATTCAGGTATCTGCGAGCCTTATGTGCCCTTTCATAATGCACAATGAAGGAAAGGACATATTTCGTTATAACTCAAGAATGTTTTTGTGGACTCCACGCACACATTTTTGTGTAAAAACTTTCCCGAAATAGAAGGCAGTAAAATAGACATAAGGGAGGGGGCTTCAGGAGATTTGTTCACAACGTATCTGTCTCTTAATAGACAACATATTCTCTTCTACCTAACCAAAAATTAGCATTCACTAAATTATGGACATTTTCCGGCCATATATGATCAGTTCCAAAACATCCTAAAGATAGCACCATTTTGCATCTAAAAGTTCTTAAATTAATAAAAAAAAATCTTAAAGGGGAGGGGGAACCTCTTCCCCAGGACGACACCTTTTTGTAGTGACAAACGAAAGATCAAAACTGCTGCATGCAAATGCAGGAACGCATAAAAAACAAAGGTGTAATTTACGCAGACTTGGGGGAACTGAGCTATTATTACGACATCATCTATGGTGCTCCCAATCACAAAAAACCTGGCGACGCCACTGATCTCAAGCCAACTTGCAGGTCTTGTAATGATCTCCAAATTCAAAATACAGTTGTCTGGGATGACCCTATATGTTGATACCTGCCTTTTTGAGCTTAGCAGGACATTGTTGCTCTTGTACAATTCCAATCCGGTGCAGCTAAACGACGAGTGCTCAAAATATCAGTTCCTAAATGTATGAATATACCAATAGCCTACCAAAGAACATTACCACTGAATTTAACCCCTTAAAACAGTCTTCCTGGCACTTCTGAAACATTAAAACCAAGGAGCTTCCGGGGGCTTCGCCCCTGGACCCCCACCGGGGCTTTGCCCCTGGACCCCACCAGGGGCCCTAAGGCGGGCCCCTGGACCCCACCCGTCGTGGGCTCACGCTTCGCGCTCGCCGTGCACGCTTCGCGTGCACATGTTCCACAGTTGCGATGGTTCACCCCATCCCCCCCAAAGTTGAAAAGAAATCTACGCCCCTGGAAATATTCAATTCGCAAACTCACTATTGTTTACAGTAAAAACAAAGTTAAAGAAAGACGTGAATCTGAAAGAGACCCCCTTAAGGAGATCAGCGATTTAGAAAAGGCCTTTTACAACTCACATTCTGATTACACTCGTAACAAGCTTTTAGAGGCAAGAAGCAGGCTCCAAGCGATCCATGATTTTAAAATTCATTGTATTATTGTTCGCTCAAGGGCCCGCTGGGTTGAAGAAGGGGAGAGGAATACCAATTATTTCTTGAATTTAGAAAAAAGGAACAAAAATTATAATGTCATAAGAAAACTTATAGGAAATGATGGTAGGGAGATTTTACAGAATCAAAGTATCCTAGAGGAACTTAAACAATTTTATTGTTCACCAGGGGCCTCTTTGTTCATAACTAATATTAATATTCAGGTTCACGATAGAGTGATCTGAACTGAGGCTGGCGGAAGTAGTAGCTCGTCTAACTGTGTAAAATAAAGTACTTGAAATCAAAAAGAAATCCAATCTACAGTGGATGTAATTAGAAACGTTTGAGGTCCATGAAAAAGATCTATCACAAGGGTTTCTTTTCCTCCATATGTCCACTAAATCATAAGCAGCCATAAGGTCATAACTTTTATCCCTCGCGTTAAAATTTGTACTCGGATTTCCGCTTAACTTATCTAGGTCTAAATTAAAAACAAAATTGAAGTCACCTGCTAATTTGATTGAGTCCCATGGAAAATTAGATAATTTTAAATTCAACATTTTAAAAAACTGGGTCATCTTGACTCTGCCCATATAAGCACACTGAAGTAAAGCTACGCTGACTAATGCAAATGTCTAGAATGACTGTCCTTCCTCTGTTACATGCCCAGCGATTATTAACAACAAAGGAGAGCTCAGGAGTAAATAGTATAAAGACTCGAATTAAAGAGGTGCCATGGTTGAAAATAATTTTGCCTCCCCATTCATTCTTCCAAAGCTTCTCATCCCCTTGAACACTATGTGTCTCCTGAATACAAAAAATATCTCTCTGTTAAGTATGAAGGAATGCAAATACCTGTCGCCTTTTTTCTGCTGACTCAAGCCACGGATATTGTAAGGGCTTATCTTTGAAGTGGACATGGTAGAAATGTAATACAAAAGCTCCTTCGTAGAAGAGGTAGCAGAATAGAAATATTGTATTGTTATTGTATTGCAATGAAATACAACACAGTTTACATGTTGATTATAATGCTGAGAAATAAAGAGACATATGATGGAGAATAAAAGAAAGACATGCAGTATTGAACCAGTTAAAAATGTTAGATTTCCGACCCCCCAAAATTGGACTTTCGTGGGGTAGGATTATATGTCACTTTCTAACGCACGAGGCTATCTCCATCGCCGAGCCAGTTAATTATCT